>ML677384.1:2416584-2430291 GCA_007922305.1 Dermatemys mawii | reverse complement strand
ATAGATAGATAGATAGATAGATAGATAGATAGATAGATAGATAGATAGATAGATAGATAGATAGTGCATGAAAAGATGAGAGTTGTCTTACCAAGTGGGAGGTCAGTCTAACGAGACAATTCAATTGACAGTAGAATACCCAGGGAGGAAAAATCACTTTTGTACTCACACCTTCTTGTCAACTGTTTGAAATGGGCCACCCTGATTACCACTACAAAAAGCTTAGCAAGGTGTGCCTAAAAGAAATCTAGGGAGGATCTACAGCACCAGGCCTGGAGGACTTACAATAGTTCTGTACATTTTACATTGTTTTGTTAATTTTAAGGCTTCTTGAGTGTACATTTGCAAACAATATATTATGCAAAATAAGCCAAGGAGTGCACTGGACTTTCTCTCTCTCTTTTTAAAATTTCCTTTCATTTAAAATAGAAGATGTCGTACCTGATGTCTTACCGGTGCTGCCTAAGGCATTTGGATGCTCAGTTTCTATCCCAATTATTGGCCTCCAGGATCCTCTAAGCATCTTTGAAAATCCCATACAATATTTTTATGGGTGACTAGTGAGTGACAAAAATAAAAATAAAAATCAGGAGAGTAGGTAGCTGTTAGACGTCACAAATAACTCACCAATCAAGAGCTCTATAGGCACATTTTGATTTACTCTGATATATGGAGATATACCTGTCTCATTGATCTGGAAAGACCTTGAAAGGTTATTGAGTCCAGTCCCCTGCCTATACGAACAGGTACAAGTACTGTCCTCTGACAGATTTTTCACCTCAGAGCCCTAAATGGCCCCCTCTAGGATTGAGCTCACAATGCTAGGTTTAGCAGGCCAATGCTCAAACCACTGAGCTATCGCTCCCCCTGGTTAACACTTCAGCCTAAATGTAGGTAGAGGCACAGGACCTCATTCTCTGATACCTTTCATTTTGTGTAACCATTCCCACCTGTGCACAGTGGGTTTAAAAGGCTGTAATTCTGATCTGGCAGTGTTTGACACCCACCTTGAGTATCAGCTCCACCTTCCCATACATTTTCATGGTTTTCCAATCTCAACTCCTGAGCTTGCCTTCCAAGAGAGCTAGTCAGTGCTATATCAGCAATATTGACACTGATAAGGAAACTGACATGTTTAACAAGCAATAAATTAAGAGTTTAACCTCCTCTGACTGAATATGCTTGCATCTAAACGGCACCTTTGCCATGCTGAATAGATCCCTTGTAATGATGGATGAAAATTCAATAAAGATTTTAGAGCCAGAAAGGAAGAGAGAGTGTGTACAACTGCAGTATTGACATACAAGTGGCATTCTGCAGTTCACATTTAAAATCTTAATTGAATGCTGAATGTGATGAAGTCTCATGGAGGTATTGGACAGGATGTATCAAGGAACAGTGTGGCTGGGTGTTGACGGGATATGTCTATTTTAGTGGGGATTCGTGTATAATTTGAGAGAGTCTGATCCAAAGTCCACTGTAGTCAATGGAAAACTCCCATTGACTTCAATGAGTTTTGGATCGGGCCCATACTGAGACATTTTCAGGATCCATTTATATTAGAGATGAGACAAATGAATCTGGACTTCTCCAAACAAGTTATACCCAACTAACTGCAAGTAGGGTGGTTATATTGCTGATCAGTGCAAAGTCATGGGATATCTTGGGGCATGAGAGCAAAACCTGACCAGTAAATTTGCTGTTCATTTCCAAAGGTGGCTTCTCAAGTCTTAATAAATCATGCACACTGACCTGTGAGAGCCTGCTACTTTTTTAGAATTTGGCATTAGATTTTTTCCTTACCCCACAGTTGAAGAGTGTTAGAACAACACACCTCAGCATGATAGTGACAAAAATGCTGAGTTCTGGGTTCCACTAGCATGTGTCATGAACTAGCCTGAGGTACCGTAGATCATTAACTTACACAAAACGCTCCATTTACAATACTTGTATGCCTCTCATAAAAAGCTAATTCATTTCCTTTACGAATGGCAAAAACCCTACTGGATGCTGCCTATGGTATCCTGCAGCTCTGCTTAACTTTTCCACTTCAACAAGCTTTGAACTTTGGAGTTTCCTGCACTGAAACCAAGTTCTATTAAAATTCAAGCCACACTTTCTCCTGCTCTACTTCTTTCACATAATCACCACTCCGGCTCGGGACTTGTGCCCTTTCCTTTATTTCTCCCCTCAGCTCCCCCCCACACACACACACATGCACCCTTTCCTCTTCCACCAAAATGAAATCCCAGAGAGGTAATCTCATTCTACATATCACCCTCATATTTCACCTTCATGCCTATTCTCACTATACTGAAGGGCTCTTTTCATCATAAGACACTGGGCTTGTCAGATTAAGGAAGAAACCTACCAGACAAATGGTAGAGATACAGCGCTTCCTCTGCTCCTGCTGCAGCAAGTGGCCATTATTAATGGGGAACTGTCCAGCATGTGCCCAGTGCTGAACAGCAATCTGAAAAACTAGTGATTCCTCCATTTTTTATTGCAAAAACTATAACCAGCACAGGGAAATAAGAACGAGCTCAGTGAATGAACTGAACCCAGCTTGGGCTTCTTTAGATCTGAAAAAAGAATAAATACATCACCTCCCTTGTTCTAACTACCCCAGAGCAACCTGCCTTCCTAGAGAGTGCCAGGCAGAAGCTCCCTCATTCCCTACAGTGTAAGGATACGAAAGATAATATGGACCCAAATGGGGGGAAAGAGATGAAGGTCATGGGGTGAAAGTAGGAGATTTGGGGTCAGTGGCAAAGTGCCAAATGTCTGACTCAAAGCAGTCATCTGGCAGTAGACAGAAATTGTAATTTAGTGCCAACTAACATGGGTGTCTCTCTGCCTCTTTTTCAAACTACCGTGGCTGCTCATCTTCAAAATATGGCTAATAAGCTATCTATTTACACGGTTAGAAGATGAGTACACTCCCTGCAGTTCAGAAATAATTCCTGAGCTCAGTATTTCCCAAAAACTTCTGAAAGCTGATGCTCCCCAAGCTCCTCCCCATCCCCAGCTTCAGGGGAATGGGTCCAATTGTAAACCTCCCCCCTCCTGAAATCCTGGCATTTGGTGTCAATGACCTACCCATTTTAATTTAGATAGCTTCCATGAACCCCTGCAATCCTTCACACAACCCTGACCAGCCCTGAGAAACACAGGTTTAGCTCTTAGTAGTATGACCTTTCTCCTCCTTTCTTATATGCTTCAATGAGCAATGAAACTGTTATCAATGAGAGTATTGTCACTGGCATCTGAGTTGGCAGCCATTGAAATGAATGGGGCAGTTCCCACCTCAAAGGTACCGTTTGATGCTCTCTGCAGACTCAGGCAGGCCCTTGCTACATTAGCTACACTCTCTTCAGATTTTGAAGCTTTTTCCTACCGCCATCATGACAGACTTTTTTTCAAAATACAAGCTGAGACCGCAGAGAACAATTGAGAGGTCTCGTCCTACCCATGGGGAAACACTGCCTTATCTGATTGTTACATCATTTGTAACTCAGTAATGACAACCAGGCAACTTGTCCACCTGAACACTATTAACTGCTCCATTGGGGAATAAGGAAGTTATAATTCTTACTTCTGTAATTCTTTTCCATGACTTGTGGGTTTCCTAGGCTCAGGACACTGGAGTCCTTTTAAAGAGCCAAACTTAATAACCAGACACATGTTCATTAGTTCGGTCAACTCACAACATTATTCAATACATTGACCGTAGCTATAGGTTTTGATCTGAAATACTTTTTACTCTGAGTTACTTTGGTATTAAAACAAATATGAATTCTTGCTCTTCCCTCTCTTCATGTGTGTGGGCATACATGCATACATGTCTGTCTGTCTACATGCATAGGCCTCCTGATACTTCTTGTTCTACCTACATAGAAGGAAAATAAGTGTGTTGGACTTTTATACCAGTAGCTGTTCTTTCCTCACATCTATAACAAACTACCTGGGACATTCTGATGACCTAGGGGAAATGGTTTCCAAAACATAGCATTTAAATTATTCAATGTGTTTTTTCAAAGTGCCTCCCTCTTGTCCTAGTTAAGATTAATGTGCTGAGGAGTCTGCACAAAGCCAGAAATGATGTCTCAGTTTTCAGGATGGAATCAGCCTAGCTGAGATCTGGATCCACTCCAAAGAGAGACTTCCTCTCTCGCTCACTCAACTGCTGTTATCTTGCCAAGGTGCCTCCTCTTTCCACTACATTCTGTCCGGACAACATCAAACATTTTCTAGACTTATGTTTGAGTCACTACCAAAGTCTGACCCTGTATCTGCTGCCAGTGAGAGAGATGCCCAGGAGATGTGGCCCTAATTGCATAGGTCCAAAAGGCAAACTCTGGCATAGAATTTTAATATTCTGACTCAGTCATGTGATTAGGCAACTAACACAAATGAGACCTGCCCAGTCTGTCCCCTTCCTTGACAGACAGCCTGAGTTTCATTCCTGCTGTGTGCCCATCCATAGGTCATTCTCTGCTCATGTACTCTGAAGGAGCCAGCAGGTGAGCTGCAGAAAGCAGCTGTGAGGCACACTGCCTGCTTCTTTCTCCTCCTTTCTTCCTCGCATGGGGTTACAATGTGGCTTTACCCAGTAGGCCATGCCAATGAGGTGTTGCAGGCAAAGATTAATCTTCTTGCCTTCCTCTCTGTGTAACCTAATTCATTTCTAGTCCTTCCCAGCATCAGCTGACACCAATCTTCTGTGAAGTGAGCCACTTGCTATTGCTTTCTCCTGCTCAAGCACTCTGACCACTGCCAGCTGCTACCTCTCTGAAGTGGCAAATGCTAAGCAGGAACCATTAGTAACCTACCCTTCTTCATCATCATTCTTTGAGCCTCTCGTTTTTTTCTACTGAATTGTTCAATAGATTCATTCCTTATGGAAAAATCTTATAGAATTTAATAAGGATAAAGCCAATGAAGTTCTATAGCCACCTAATAGGGTTCTAGAGAAATTACTGTAAAAACCTATAGAATATTATGCTTTCTATATGTTTTGTTAATCATCTCATTGACGTCTATTGCACAGGTATCAGTCTCTATTAAATTCTATAGGATTGTTCATAAACCCTTTTAGATTATTATTTTCTATAATTCTTTTCCAGAAAGGGTATTAAATGTAGCTCGGAAACTCCTTGGCTGAAACCATTCATTATTGCTGTATTACCTATATTTTAAAAGGCAAGAAGTCTACCTTCTTGTTTAATTAAAGCTTCAGTTTAAAAAAGAAAGAAAAGCATCTTTGCAAAATCCAGAGTCTGGAATCTCTTTGCCAATATCCAGACAAATATCCGTCCTGGGGAAATGGCAGTAGAAGGGGAGAGAGTGAGTGGGGAGTGAGAGAGAGGCTCAGTGGACGTTCAGAAAGAGTGAGCTAGAACATAACTGAAGGAGAACAGGTAATGAAGTTGAGGTTTGACTGGGAGGGCTGGTAATAGTCAGTCCATGATGGACTGGAAATATTCATGAGAGGTGAAGATTAGAAAATTCAATTTAGGATTCAAGAGGAATCAGACATCAAAGCAAATTTGAACATTTCTGCTTCAATTAACCTGAAACTAATACTGCATCAAAACACAAGAGAACCTACTGTACATAATTCCATGCACCTCTGTTAGACATAGAGACAGGGACAGGAGTACTAAGCAGTCAGAGTTTAACAGTGGTATCAAAGCCAGATAGCAAATACAGTACCTTTGTATATTGATGGTGCTCTGCCTAAATAATGTCCAACTTCTCTCATAATCTACTAAATTTCTCATTCATCTACTGTATTTATTATGTGCAAGTAACGAACCCAAATCCTTAATTAGCTGAGATCCATGTTTTCTAAAACAAATGTAGGGAGGTTCCATGTTTAATGGCAGAGAGGGAACAAGCCATTTGTTTGAATTATGAAGTATACTCCCATTAAACAATGCCAACTAAAACTGCACAGCTAGCTAGTCACAGATGCAGAGATAGGTTACAGAGGAAGTTAGGAAGACTTTCAGGACACAAAAATAACGAACTCCAAGAGAAATAAATCTATAACTACGTTGGAAAGTTTATTTCTCACATCAGAAGCCTACGCATCCAGACATTTGATTAACTTCTCCCCCCAGAAGCAAAGACTGTTCCAACTGTCGTGTCTGGTATCAAAATCTATAAAGTAGACAATCAACTAGATATCAGATAAGGAGAATTTTAGCCAATTGTTACTCAGAGATAGCCCACTACTTTTTGAGCTTTATTTAACATTTCTTTCTACAGTTACCATGCATTCATAATTCCCAAAGTCACTAGGAGCTTTGTAGGAAATGACAAAGAGTCCTGTGGCACCTTAACGACTAACTAAAGTTTTAGAGCATAAGCTTTCGTGGGCTAATACCCACTTCGTCGGATGCATGCCTTTGTAGGAAATGTAACTAATGGATAAGGGCCAGAAGATTTACACTGAAATAGATTCCCCTTTTGTCTGTGCACCCACCCCTGACTCCTGGGGAACACGTGGAGCCTTGACTCCGACTCCCAACAAGCTGGCCAGCACAGCGGAGCCAAAGCCAGTGCAAGAAACGTGGTGATTTCCTACTGGTTCAGCACAGCAATAAATCACTACTCTCTGGATGAAGGGAGAAGCAGGGAGGGAACTGTCTCAGATGAGTGTCTGTAAGGCACAATGACTTTGGGGTTACTCCTGGAATGGTACAGCTTATGCACCTTTCCTTGCTCATGGCTGTGCATAATGGGACAGTCTAGCCCTTATTGGGCCAAGTCCTGGATGCAGCACACAGCTTGAGAGACCAGGATATGCAGCAGGCTTCTACCTTGAGTTGGGGGAAGGGGAGAATCCTTTTCCAGGCTGCACAATGGCAGTGGAGATACTCTGCAAATGTTTCTGCAGAAGCCCCTGCAACTGCTGTTGTCTCCAGTGAGAGAGTATGACCCGTGGAATCACCAGCCTGCTCCCTCTAAGCTTGCCTCTGCTTTGACCCAAACTCCCACCTTCCAAGGCAATTTAGTTCAATTCCATGGCATTTAAAAGGAGTCCGTACCTGTGCAGGTCCCCGAGTTCTGCCCCTAATTTCCACAGAGAAACTTCACTGGCTTAATGGGATCAGGGACTTCCATGATCCGTGAAGACATGGCAAGATTTAGCCCAGTACAAATGATTTGTTCACATATTGCCTATGCCTGAAAATGAGTTAGTAAGCTTCAGGCATCTGAGACTGCCAATGGTGTCCATTGACTCCAGTGCTGGACACAATATAATAACTTGCACAGAACAGGAAAGGTATAGCAGGCCAACTCTTCAGCTGGTGTGAGTCTGCATTGCAGCACTGCAGCCACTATCACTGCAAGAATCTATCTGCCTAAGGTATTTGTGTGGCCCCATTAACATAGTATCTGAGTGCCTCCCAATCTTTAACATACATTTCCTCATACAACCCCGGTGAGCTAGGGCAGTCCTGTTATCCCCTTTTAATACTAGGGGGTCTCCCAGCTCTCGGGAGCATGCCCTAACCACCAGGCTAGAGCATATTCTGGGGCAGGGCTCCCTCAATTTCTCCTGTTGAAGCCATTTCATTTTGTACAAATACTTAAACAGTCCTTGGGCAGGAGTGAGAAAGAGACTGAATGTCTCTATAGTGTGGTGGGTGGGACACTCGCCTGGGAGGTGGGAGACCCCGTCTCCCCGCTCTAATGAGTATTTGATTATTTCTCCACAGTGGAACAACGTCAACAGGAGAGACTGAGGGAGCCCCACAGCAGAGTGTCCCATCGTTCAGTGGTTCAAGTGTTCTCCTGCAAGGTGGGTGACGCCTGTTCAGAACATCTCTTCCCATGAGGTGAAGTGGGAAATGAAACTCAGATCCCAGGTGAATGCTGTAATCAGTAGGATTAAAATATTCTAAGGGAGATGCCATCTTTTCTGCCTGCCACGATATCTGAGTGGGCCCGATCTGGGAAGTGGGCACCAAGCATGCCTACCAGTGAGATAAGCAGGGCAATGCCTATTTTCACTTGCTTTGAGGATGCCACTGGGGCTTAGGTGTGAGATAGTATCTGGAGGCCAACAGTGAGGCATTGTGCACATGCTCAGAGGCAGAAATTTAGGTGCTTACAGGGTAGGCAGCAGCTGAGCAAAGGGCTGGGGAGGCAGTAGAACTGGGGTTTAAACACTTAAATCCCTTTGTGGCTCTGGGCTTAAGTGAGTTCTTAAGTGACTTAAGAACAGGGGGTAGAGCAGGAAATTGAACCCATCTAGAGCTCTAAGCACTGAACCATCCTTCCCCACTGGTCACTCCCTTGACACTGATAGAACTGCACCCATTTACACCAGCTGAGAATGTGGCTCAGGGTGTTGCTCATTCTGAGCTGCTTGTGTAACTGATTATTAAACATCAAATTCATTTTACCAAAATGGACTTGAATCCAAGTCAACAATCCTAGGTCAGGTGGTTTTATTTCATTATTATTTCTGTACCACAAGGGGGTATGGCACTTCACAGATAAACACAGGTAGAAAGAAAGGTCCCTGCCCTGAAGCGTTTTAGAATCAGAGGTGCTGAAACTACGGGTGGCTAGGGATGCTGCAGCACCCCCTGAAGTGGTTTGCATCATATACAGGGTTTACAGTTTGGTTTAATGGCTCTCAGCACCCCCACTGTACAAATTGTTCCAATGTCTCTGTTTAGAATCTAAGGGTATGTCTACATTGCAGTTTAAAACCTGCAGCTAGCCTGTGCCAGCCAACTCAGTTTCATGAGGGTGGGACTAATGGGCTGTTTAATTGCAGTATAGACATACCCTGAGTTAGACATGGTACAGGCAAACTAGAACATCTGTTTCTTTGAACCACTGGAGCACCGTTTTATGTTTTTAAAACCAAGGAATGTTCAGGTAATTGAATGACAATTCCTTAATCTAATAGATACACATTTTTGCTTGCGACAAGCTAGAGTTACATTATATCATAGGGAAAGAGTAAGCATTAAGTCTTGCGTAGGGATTGGAAAGTTACAATACTGCTATTTCATTAGCAAGATTTATAACAGTATTTAGTGACTGCTACGGTAATAGCTGTTATCAGTCTGTAACCATAGAAATATTTCATATATTTTATGATTAAAGTCAAACATTATTAAATTCATAAAAGCTGAATCTTAATATTTACTTAGTAGAAAGCCTAATTTAATAGAAAGTCATTCCTATAATGCTGCAACATTAACTGTACTTTGTCTCGAACTTACAGTTATAAACAAAATTACCCCTGATTTCAAAGTGCCAGATTCTGGTCCCCTTACTTAGATTGAGTAGCACTTCACTCCACAAGAAATGCCATTGATTTCAATAGAACTCTTAACAGAGTCATGGTCTTTTCAGGTCAGAAAGGATCATTACTGAGCATATAGTTTGAACTCCTGCATAAAACAGGACTTAAACCCACCCACTGATTTCAGTAGCGGCAATTTTCCTAGGGTAAGGGCTGTGCAGTGTCAGCAGATTAGAACTTGGCCCAAAGTACGCACAGTTGATGTAAAAGTACCTACTGCAGCTCCTTTTTAAGGTTGGCATGCAGAGAGAACTCACTGGCAAGCTTCTCCTTTGTTTTTTTAATCATCCTGTACTTTGCCCTGTTTAACAGGCTACCTTACTATTGCAGGATTCTCCTCACTAAAATGAACTATTGGGACTGAAATTCAACTACCCCTACTTCTTAGCTGCCCAGTTTACAAGCAGGTATTCTTGAGACTTGAGAATGGTGGGCATTTAGGCCCAGATCAATGGGACTTAGATGCCTAAATACCTCTGAGGATCGGGTCACTTGGCCCTAATTCAAAAAAACACTTAAATATCTGCTTGGGTCCATCTCTGTTCAGAATATACATAGTGAGGTGGTCCACCAAAGTACGGGCTGAAGTCAGTGCCTCCCTGAATAGGGAGTGTTTTAAAACACATCTTTGAGCAGATTCTTATTCAGGACAGAACTTAAGCTCATGGTTTAAACTAAGCATATGCTTAAATTCCATTGACTCCTATAGAACATAAATATATGGGTCTAAAATTAAACATGTGCTTCGACTGAAAATTAGGAAAACTTCCTAACTGTCAGGGTAGGTAAGCACTGGAATAAATTGCCTAGGGAGGTTACAGAATCTCTGTCATTGGAAAGTATGCCTTTGCCCTTCCCATAGCCATGGCCTGCGCAAGGGCCACAACAATCTATACCCACCTTCCAGTCATTACAGAAGTAACCCAAAAGTGTACAACTGAGGTCTTGAACTTAAGGATTGGCAAGTGAAAATGATTTTAAATTCATCTTTATGTTTTCATCTGAGTTTAACAATAAAAGCATAGAGTCAAGGGGAAATTCCATTCTTGCTCCTTTTTACCACCTGGGAGAGAGTGAGTGGAGAGTGGTAGCAGGCAAGCTAAAGAAGTCTATCCTATTCTGCCTGTGTCTGGAACGAAGGTGTAGCTGGGGGGACTTGCTGCTGCTCCATTAGGGTCTGATTCAGCATCCACTGACAGCTTCCATTTATTTTAATGTGCATACTCAGGTGCATAAAAAGCAGTAAACTCTACCCATAATGCCCACTGCTAGAAAGTACCATACACTGAAAGAAGGTTTAGAGCTGGCCATGTGGTTGTGAGATTCTACATTGGCTGGAACTCCTGTGCTCCTGAAAATTCTAAGTCTCTATCCTGCCCCATTCCAGCCCTTTTATGGGAGGAGAGGAAAACTCTTCCTGTATCCTCTTGCCCTCCTAGAACACCTATGAAACAAAGCAAAATGTTGCCCTTTGGGTCCATGTTAAAAATTTTTAGGAGAAATATCAGCCTAAAACCACAAATTAAGTGAGGCTATAACATGTTAAGACAATAAAATGATACATGACTGTGTAAAATATACGACTACGTAAAATATATCCTAGTAGTTTTTCTTATTTCAGCCTATTTATTGACTCAAACTAAGTTGGTTACCAAGTTCTGCTGCCTTAGGAATAGATTAAAAGTGGTTTAATATATCTTTTGAAGCATCTTTCTTGTTTTAGTCTCTGTCACCACAAGCAAAATATTGAAAGTAGTGACAAGGACAATATCAATAAACATAATAATAATTGATTTTCAGGAGATGAAAAATCAGAAATTAGTGGCCATTTCCCCAAGAGCATTGTTTTGATTAATTCAATATTCATCTTAGTCTTTCTATGTTGGTCTAATACTGCTGATCTGCTAAGCAAGACTGTGTGTGATGGGACTTGTGTTTAGGACCCAGGGGAAAATAAAACGTATTGCGTAGCCCAGCAGTTTTTTAAAAGGAAACATCATGGACTGGAAGAAAACTATTGTCAAAAATATATTGTGAAGATGCTTAAAGTTGTTAGTTTCATGCACCATTTATGGGGGTTTTGGAATGGGGTGGGGTTGGTTTTGGATTTTTACCTACAAACTTTACTTATGAAGTAGTAGTACACTGCATCACCCCAGTGCTATCATAGACAATTCTGGAGAGTCATCAATGGAAAAGACACTGACAACCTGGTCCAGGGGCGTATGCAAAGAAGATTCCAGTAGAGAGGACGAAAAACATCACCATAACACCTGAGTTTTGTGGAATAATGTTTTTCCTTCATCTGAAATTTCCTGAGGCACTATATTTAATTATGTTCTTTTTCTCATTTTCCTGCATTTTGACCTAAACCTATAAAGAGAACTCATGTAATATAAACTTGCTATAAATAATCTGTGTATGAGTCCAAAAGCACAATCTGCAGTGAAAGGTACTGTAAGTAGACCCCTTTTACCGGGGAAATCGAGAAAGCGCCTCAAAAGTGTAATTTTGAGAGAAGTAAGCTTTCTCACCAGCATATTCAGTCCATTAGTGATTCAGACATAGTTCATTATTCAAAACAGACAGCATTCATAATGTTTAGGCAATGGCATTCTTGGTCAGTCCTTAATAATATCTAAATTGAGCTTTCCTTCATGGACTTCCTTTCTTCAGAAAGTAAGGGAAAATCCTGCACTACAGGAACTGTAGTTAACTGCCTGACTCTTTGCACCCAATGTGGTTTCAAAGAGGAAATAAAGAGCATTTAGAGTGACTGAATCCCATCATACCTTCCAAACATCCTCATTAAGCTGTTATAATTAGGGTTCTGTTGTTTTCTTCATTTTCTCTCAATAGTGTTGGCTGGCAAAGACAGATGCCTTTAGCCCTCTAATAAATTAATTATTAATGTGGGAGTTAATAATTCATGTTAATTGGTACTATAAGCTACTTTCCCCCAACAAATGTGAGCAAAGGTCAAAACTTGTTAACAGCAGAGGTGAAATCTATTTTTAAGTTTTCTTTCCCATGATATATCAAAGAAGTCAAGATATGGTTTGGAAAATTCAACTGTATTTCAGAGGACAAGCAAATTCTGAGGGCAAAGGTCTAGTCTCCATACTACATTTCAAAATACTGTTATTAACTGGGCATTTTCACTGTGGTTGTCATATCCAAGGATACAAAGGACCTGCAAATCTAGAATTGCCTGTCTTGAACAATGCAGAAGGCACCTCTAGAATTAGCAGTACAGTATATATCTGTGCAGAAGGCTACCAACAAAAGGTTGTGTCGGTAAGGTGACAGCTTAAATAATTATAAGACATTAATAATTATTTTAGATAGCTTTTGGTTAGTGCATTTCATGGTCAGTATGTGCTGTTTTTCCTAGGGTGGGGGATGACAGACTTGGGTCAAATAATAACCAAATTTTGAGCTTGAAGCTAATTCTTTATAGATAAAATAATTTTCTACATTCATTGTTTGCTCTCTGAATAAGATAGGTCCACCATTCACTTACTGCATATATCGTACTATTTAATTAATATTATTTTAAATTCAGAATGACTATGGTGCTAATTTTCCTACTATTACCTCACCCAATTATGCCCTTGATCTGTAAAATGGAACCCAAATATGCTTTTAATTTAATAATGTTTGAAAAAGGTCATGTGAAGTGGCATTTATTTAGCAAGCTAGAATGTTCCCATTTAAATAATACATTCATGTTCTTCATTCAATAATCAGCAGGAAATAGTCTTTTTGTTTTGTTTATAAAACAGAGGTTCACAAATGTACAATGTAGAAAGATATGTGTAGACTTTGGAACAGATTAAAAGGAATGAACCAAAATAAGCTTTGCAGACAGTCTTCTAATCATTTTTAAAATTATTTTTAAGGAATTTATACAACATGAGGTTTTCACTGTGCTCATTGTAACTTGCATTTCTATTTTCTATCATTTTCATATGATGATGATGATTATATAAAACAGGGGTGGGCAAACTACAGCCCGTGGGCTGGATTCCGCCCACAAGCTCCTCCTAACCGGTCCCTGAGCTCCAGCTGGGGAGGCTGCTCTGGCCCTTCCCAGGCTATTCCCCTCCCCCGCAGCCTCAGCATGCCACGTGAGCAGCACTCTGTGGGGCAGGGATGTGCGACAGTGTGTCTGACTCCAGGCCAGACGCACTGTGCGCTCTGGCGGATCAGTGTGGCAGTTCTGAGCGACATGGTAAGGGAGCTGGGGCCGGGGGCTTGGATAAAGGCCAGAGGATCTCAGGGGGCAGTCGGGGAATAGGGGAATTGAATAGGGCATGGAAGTCCCAGGGGGCTTGTCAGGGGGTGAGAGTGTGGCTAGAGGTGGGGGC
>ML677384.1:2391820-2416574 GCA_007922305.1 Dermatemys mawii | reverse complement strand
TCCCAGGGGGCTTGTCAGGGGGTGAGAGTGTGGCTAGAGGTGGGGGCCGTCCGGGGCCCGGGGAGGTTCATCGGGGGGGAAGTCCTGGTGGGTGATTAGGAGGCGGGGGGGGGGGGTCTCTGGAGACAGTAGTCAGGGGACAAGGAGCAGGGGGCTTAGATAGGGGGTGGGAGTCTTGGGGGGGGTTGGGGGAGGAGGGTCTCTAGAAGGGCTAGTCAGGGGACAAGGAGCAGGGGGGCTTAGATAGGTGGTGGGGCTCCGAGGGGGCAGTTAGAATGGGGGGTCTCCAGAGGGGGCAATCAGGGGGACAAGGAGGTGCGGGGTGGATGGGTCAGGAGTTCTGAGGGGGGCAGTCGGGGCAGGAAGTGAGTTGGGGTCAGATAGGGGGCAGGGCCAGGCTCTTTATGGAGGCACAGCCTTCCCTACCTGGCCCTCCACACAATTTTGAACCTCAATGTGGCCCTCAGGCCAAAAAGTTTGCCCACCCCTGATATAGGGTCTGATCCAGCTCTGGCTAAAGTCAATAGGAGTTTTTCTAATGTCTGCAACAGGTACACAATCAGGCTCGAAATCAGTAAATAGATTCTCTTCTTTGGAAGGCCTTGAATCTTGCTGGTTAGAAAGGTTTTCCTTTCTGGCATAACTAGTAGCTATTCACCCTTTTCTCATATGTGTCATGCAAAATCAAGCTTGTGTTTTACAAAGAAAATAAAACACAGCTCAGGAAAATATACAGGGATAATTTTATAGCATTGTGCTTTAATGTGAGGCAATGAAAAAATACAGATTCAAAAAATCTCAACCTTTCTGAATTTTTCAAGATTTTCACTATAAAATTAGGTACTGCCACCTGAGCATAACTTATTAATCCTATTATGGTCAAGTATCAGACAAACGGACCTAGATCATCTCCAGTGATATGCAGGTTAAACATGCTGAAAAATAGGGAGAGAGGGGCTTAAGGCAGGCAAGGTAGAATCTACCCTATCCTGGAGCAAACACTAACTCAACATTGTTGCAAAACCAAGGGGTCTTTCTTACAGTCTCCTACAATAGGTGCAAGGTTCACTGTGCCGTCCTGAACACTCACTACTGTTTCTTGTAATCAGTAACAAGGACTCATCCTTGTGTATAGTAAATAACAGGGAGAATCTTTGTCGCTAAGTGCAATTAACAGCTATGCAATACATGAGATGAAGGAACCAATAACCATTCAGGCTTTTCTGCACTTTATTCTCAAAAAGTGAGAGCCCAACAAGCATCCTGAACTATCACTGGATACTGGTGATGCTGTAACTGTAGTTCAGTCATTTACAAGACTGGATTTAAAAAAAATCAATCTAAAATATTTGTATAAGGGTTTGTGTGTTGTCTGTTGTCTCTGTTATCTCTTCTCTGATACTTAGCTTATAAGCCCCTTGGAGTAGGGGCTGTCTTTTTGTTTCCATTCCAAAACAGAACAAAAATATTTTAAAATTTCCCATGAAATAAAATGTAAATAATTTGGGATTGATGGAAATATTTCATTTTGATACAAGTGAAATATTTTGTTCCAATTTTGACGTTTCTTAACTTTAAAAAAAATTGTTTCATTTGGAAATGTCATCTCAAAATAAAAAAATCAAAATGTTCCCTTCCAAATGTGTTGAAACAGAATGTTCTGACATTATCCCAATGCTCCATCGCATTTTGTCTAAACAAACTTGTCAAAATAAACATGTTTTAGCAGCACTTTCCACCAAAAAATGTTTCACCAAAAAATATTCTGACCAACTCTATTCCTAAATATATTCATGTGCGGGAGTCTGCATACGCCGTCTATGGAACCTAATTCAATGGAACTATTCATGGTACTAAGTATTGTGCTTATTAGTAATTGTTTGCAGGATCTGGCCCAGCGCATCTTTCCTCCATTATAATTTCCCAAAGTCAGTCAGTGTTACTAATGTGCAGCAAAACGTAGCTGGGAGCCGGCTGAATCACAGACATGAGTAGTCTCTTGTGCTCTACTGACGTGGAAAGGGGAGAGAGCGAACAGGCTCAAGTAACAGCCTGCTCTTGGCATCAGCTGCTGCTAATTTTCTTTGGTGTGCTTTGACCACCTGTCTGAAAGGGTGCTGCAGTGCAGGAAGGAAATTTTTCAAGAGATTAAACTATTATTGTTTCCTGTCCTAGCTGTGTATGAAAAAAGGCTTTAAGGACACTTGAAAAGAGATTTGTCTGAATAGCAAAGTTGTTGTGATTCATCTCCTGACTCCTGTCTCAAAGAGTCGGGATTTGGCCAATTTCCTCAGGAAAGTGGTTGATTAGGGCCCATGGATTTATCCCTGGCCTACATATAAGATGTCATAAAGGTGATGAATGGTGAACTCACCATCACAGGAAGCACAGAGTTTATAAAAGCTATTTTTAAGGGCATGGAAGGAAAATACGTCTCTTGTATTTTTGCCAAAATGCTCCAGTGGTTAAATACCCCTTTGTAGCTGCTAGTAATTAATGATGCTGCTTATCAAAGACTGTTGCATTTTACAAGTTTATTTGAAAAATTAATTCAATGTGTTTCAGTGTTTACCCAAAAGGATATCAGGGAATAAAAATAGAATGTTTCCACAAAGACCAGCATTTGTTGCTCATGTTGAATCTAAGTACAGTAATAGGTTTTTCTGTCCCACTGCAGAAAAGGGTTCAACTCATTTTTTCCCCATAAAGAGCTGCCATAGGCAGTGCAATTTACTGAGTGCAGTGTAGGACAATTAACTGAAACCACAAATTAGAAGTGCATTGTTCCTGAGGGGGACAGAAGTCAGTAAAACTTCAGAAACACCTGAATTTATTGTACTCCTGCCATGCCCCACCACAATACTTACTCGGTCAGCCTCCCTTCACTGTCTTCCAGTATAACCAGGGCTGGACTGATGGGTGGGTGACATGGGCGACTACCGAGGGCACTGTGGTCAGGGGGGTTCCGTGATCAAGAGGCAAGGAACGGGGCAGGCCTGGGGTGCGAGGAAGTGGAAGGAAGCTTGGAGCAATGGGGGAAGAGGGGAATGGTAGGAAGCCGGGGCAATGGGAGGATGGGAAGGCAGCGGGGGCTAAGGGCAATGTGGGGATGGATGGGGAGCCCGGGGAAGCAACAGGGGTCAGGGGTGCCAAAATACAAGTTTGCTAGGGGTGCCATTTTCCATAAGGCTGGCCCTGAGCATAACCTTCGCACACAATTCACAACCCCTAATTCACTCATTTAATTTTTAAAACGAATGCTTAGGCAAAAGGAAAGCCACTTGAGGCATATATAAGACTAAGCACATATCTTGGTCTTCCACAATGGGATTGTCCATGCTATGATCACTCCTCAGGGCCAGCACCTGACATTTTATTGATCAGTAATGCACTATTCCCACTTCTGAGAGAGGTATTACTTATTCCATTTAGTAGCTGGGGAAGCTGAAGCACAGAAGGACTAAGGGCCAGATTCTGATATCCTCCTTTAGATTGTGTAGAATTTTACCAGTTCACTGTTAGCACGACTTTCCACCCACACCATTAAACAAACAAAAATTGGAAGGTATGCTCCTAGCCTGATCCTGGGGTCCTGGCTAGTTGGGAGGGCTCGCTATCTTGAGAGCAGCACCCTCTTCTGATATCAATCCCTACTAGAAATGGGAGGGGGGCAAGGGAAGCCTGTGATCTAGCAACAGCTCCAGCTCCCAGTCACAGTGGGAAGTCTTTCAGTTGTCAGGCTCTTGCTACTCAGTCTTACCAGTTCCTCTGCCTTCCCCTCCAAAGACCTTTGCCTCATCCCTGGTCCTGTCCCCACTAGCTGCCATGACTATGCAATTTGCAACACTCTCAACTTTACCAGCAACACAGAGATGTACGGTTTATATTCTCTCTCATGTCACATCCACTGAATTGATCTGCTATTGCCACTGCCGCTTTTATCCATGGCTTTCCTCCTCCTCTCAATTTACCCCTGTATCCTTCTTGTGAATGCCACTGATGTATACATGGAGCCACTGACTACTTAGATTAAGAAAGGGTCTTTAAAAGCTGATTGCTCATAAAAAGTATTAGTTAGTATACTGCTGTTTTTTAATCTGAAGTGAAATATGTTTATTCTTTCTAGGGTGAACAGATGTCCCGATTTTATAGGGATAGTCCCAATTTTTGGGTCCTTTTCTTATGTAGTCTTCTATTACCCCTCACCCCTGTCCTGATTTTTCATATTTGCTGTCTGGTCACCCTAATTCTTTCCCCAAACATACCAGTCACCCATCCCATTGTTAAAGATTTGTATTTTAATAGCAAATTTACTAAAAAAAAAAATCCTACTGCTGGAGATGAGCACAAATGCAGATCAAACCATTTTTCTTTCAACCACTTTTCATAGTCTTTCATGTACAAACACCTAGGCTGGTTGAAAACTTTCCATTTCAGCCTTTTCCAGCCTTTCAGCTGCAGTACTGCCCACCCCAAATGTTTAAAAATCATGAGTCATATCACAAAAATCAGAGAGTCGGCTTCAACATCATAAGATTATTTTAAATAATATATTTGGGATCATTTTATTTGTCTTCTGATTTCTGAGCCTTTACGCTGAATTCAGCTCAAGGTTTCACACTTTTATCCACAGCCATGAGGCTAGATGCTTACTTTAAAAAAGAAAAAGAAAACTGAGGTTCTCTTGCAGTCTATTCAAGTAGCTGGGCCCAGATGACAAATATGAGCTGACTCCTGCCGCTGCAGATACAATTGTAAGGGAAGGCAACATTGTGTTACCAAACTCCAGCAGAAGAGTAGACCAGTGTTGGTAAAACCTTAAATAGGATCAAAGTGCAGAGGCAACTTTTGAAAGGATTCATTGTTGGGCAATAATAGCTTTATCAAAGAGAGTGAGAAGATATTAGTGCCTTAAATATATTAGATACATATACACACACTATCTATATGCTTATGCATATTAACAATATTCACGTGCTCTCACAACATTGAAACGCCATCACTGACTGTGAGCTCTGTGGCCTTTCAGCAAGGTCAATACAGCTTAATTTTTCTGGCTCAAAGTTCATAACGGAACTCCAATGTGAAGTAATAAAAAAAAAATGCTACAGAGATTCTATTTAGAGCTTCCTGGCAGCAAGCAAGGAGGAAGCTATCTTGACCAAGGATTTCCTTAGCAGTGCATAAAAACATTCTTTTTGTCAAACCTGGTTAATGGTCACACAGCTACACAAAGAGTGGCACTCAGTGGTTAAGAATCCAGAGGGTGTGACTGGCAGTGGTATATGCCTGAAAAGAAGGAATGTGAGCTAACATCACAACAGTATACTTGAGGTCTGACAATGTTGATGTTGTTATTGATGAGGATGTGCAAGAGAGGGAAAAGGTTATGTAGTTAGTATTTTCCCATAGGGAAATGTCGTCATCATCCACTCAGTAGGCAAATATAGGTCATAACCGAGCTAGCTGAGGCAAAATGTGTTACCGGTCTTGGTCTACATTAAGGATTCTGAACCTGGAAATATTTATGCACAAAAGTAAATTTATTCACATATATTTACAGGACTGGGCTCTAAGGCCAATCAGAAGCCCACTCAGGCCATGGGAATTTTTTGATAGTTTTCAGTGGGGTTTGGAATGATCCCTAATAGAGAACAAAATAGTGATACTGGTGGGTGCCCTATATACTTGCTTGAACAGTATGTAAATAATTATCTAACGTTTTCAGGCTACTTGTCACATTGGAGTCAGTGGTAAAACTTCCGGAATTTGATGCTAACCCATTAAACCTCATTTTTAATATGTTACATTTTGAGTTCAGTTTAAATTAAAAACAAATGCATTACATACTTTATGATTAAGGCTAAGATTTCATCATGGTTATTTTCAGTAAAAGTCATGGTCAGGTCAAGGGTAATAAACAAAAATTCACACCCCGTGACCTGTCCATGACTTTTACCAAAAATACCCCTAACTAAATCTCTACTTTTGGGGCCCTTATGCTCTGGCCCTACTCCAGTGCTGGGGGTTGACTGCCCCCCAGCTGCTGCTCCCAGGGACCGCTCTTTGGATGGCCTCCAGCCGCTCTGGGACCACTGCTGCTCAGGCGGTCCTCAGGGCACCCTCATGACCGCTGCATGGGTGCTCCCCAGAGCCAGCACCATGGCCACTGTTCTGGTGGTCCCCAGAGCCAGCTGCCTAGGGGCTGCCCAAGCAGTGGCCGGTGTGGTTGGCCCCATGCGCTCCGGAACCGCTGCCCAACGGCGCCCTCAGAACTGCTGCTTGGACTGTATCTTGGACCAGCTGCACCTCGCACAGTTCCCAGAGCCAGCTGTCCAGGGCTACCCAAGCAGCAGCTGGAGCAGCTAGCTCCGGGGACTGCTGGAGCAGCTGGCCCCAGGTTGCTCCAGCAGCAGTCAGTGCTGCTGGCCGTGGGATGCCCAAGCAGCTGGCCCTAGAGTCAGCTGCACCAGTTGCTGCAGAAGTCACAGAAAGTCACAGAATCCATGACTTCCATGACAGACTCGCAGCCTTATTTATGATCCAGCAGAAGCCTAAACTCAGAAGCAGCTATAAGAAAGTCACTAGTTTCAACACTGGGCTGATTATTCAAGATTTACAACTATGCAGAAAGGCACTAGTCCTACAACAGGATCCTCGCAGGCTCTAAGAACTAGAGCTGGGTTTGACTAATTGGTTCACTAACAGTTCTGAAAATCAAAAAAAAAAAAAAGTTGCCGGTCAAATGAAGTGTTTCTCTTGGATTTCAGGCCTTTTTATCAATAAAAGCAAAGAACTTTGGAAATAAATGTCTAGATTCACAAGGGGACCTAGGCACCACTCACAGAATTGAAGATGACAAGCTAGTAGTGGTGCACTCTTATGCCCAATGGTGAGGGCACTCTCTTGGGATGTGGGAGACTTTGGTGTGAATCATTGCTCTGGAGCGAAGACTTGAACCTAAGCCTGCCACATCTCACATGCGTGTCCTAAACACCAAGCTATTGGCTGTTCTGGGGTAGGCTACTCTCAATCTCTCCTGTTGAAGCTGTTCCATGTTGTATTACACAACTACAAATATTCATCAGGCCAGAGAGAGCCTCAAAGAGAGAATGACTCGGTAGCCTGGTGATTAGGTCTCAACTGCTCAGGGGAGTGCCCTCACCACTGTGCTATTGGCCATAGGGACCAGCTGCTGCCAACTTTGCCTCAGTTTTTGAGTTCCAGTGGCACCTAATGGTTGCAGTTAGATGCTTAAGACCCTGTGTGAATCCATGCTGAAAAAATCAAAACTGTTTTGAAACAGAACCATTTTGACATGTCCAACAAACATTCCTCTTTTTTTCCCAGCCAAAACAATTAATCAAAATCAACATGAATTTGCTAAATATTTTGACCTGAATCTGCATTTTTCAACTAATAAAAGTTTTGGCAATCCGCCTTCCTGCCGCAATCTAACTGTCTAGCTGGACAAGAATTTGAAATAGCATGTTAGGGCACATAATAGATGTTCTGAAGCCACGTATGTCCCAGTTTCTTGGATTATGGTACACTTATGTTGCACGTTCATAAACACAGAACTTTGTAAAATGCCAAGATTAGTCCATCCATCCCTCCAACACATTCTCATCTCACAGTTGAGCAAAGTCATCTTCAGCACTACTTCATCCTAATAAAGATTCTGGCAAGATATCTGTCACACTTACTCAAGATTAATACAGAATTAGTCAGTGGATGGCCAAAGAAACAGATGAAAAACACTGCTTCATTTGAGGGGCATACTGAAATCATTACAACAAAAATACAAAGACATCTTCCTTCAAATCAAAAATATGACATCTCTTCAGGAACATCTGGCCACTTTATTGTCCACAAGAGTTATGAGATGTCCCAAGAAAAACTCTGAAATGGAACACAGCTTGCTAGGAAGTTTTTCTGAGGAGACTGCCACTTGCTTCATCAATATATATTTTGCTAGTATACACAGTTTGTCAAACTGTCTCAGAAAAGAGAGAGCAACAGTATTCAAGAATAATTAATGTTTGTGCGGTTATGGTGATCTCATAGTTTGGCCAAGTTATCAGCTGTTGAAAACTGCCATTTTCTACCTGTGGGTTGCTGGATGTGGCATGTTTGTGGCAATGTCCCAAAACTCGCCACATTCTCCAGTGTTGTGCACACACTGCTCTGGTGCCAGTTTCAGCATTTCACATAGAGCTCAAGCTTCCGACAGGACACGGCAAAAGGATCCCCCGGGCCCATTTTTCTAGCTCACTCCATATGGCCATCCTTTGACTGAAATTAGGGGAAGTCCCGCCCCCTCCTTTGTCTCATGTCAATTTGTCTTGTGCCTCTATTTTCCTCCTCCATTTCATATCGTCCTCAGCAGCTGCCCTCATCTTCCTTCAAAGTCTCCCCAAACAATAAACCTGCCTTTGATGGCTAGTTGTCCAATAGATGAGTTCTATCATCTCACACCTCTTGATCTCGTCATTTCCTCCAGGTTGCCATCCGAACAATCTTTTTCACTCCTTGCACATTACCATTAATGCTTATCAAACTTCCTGATATTATGCCCTTCGTCTTTCCTTCTTGATTCCCTTCTTCCCATTATCCCCAATTCTGTCTACTTCTGTATTTCTGCTTTGCCAGCTGCCAGTGACCAGAATGATTCTCTCCATCTCCAATCTTTCTTATTTGCTGTTTCCTCCATCCCTCCTTTCCACATATCTTTCATAACCCATGTGTCACATCTCTTCTGCTAAGATCTCAAATATTATTATTCCTTTCACTTCACTGTTCATCTTTTCAGTCAGCAGATCCAAAGCACTATGACTTTCCACTTTTTATTCCTTATCTTCTCCTCCTTCCTGATCTTTCATTCTTCATCTTCCTCACTCCGGTCTGTAGGCTGCTCTAACTTGTGTCTGCAAGCCAACCCACCACATTTCAGCCAGAGGTGTGAGAAAGTGAATAGGTGACACCTCTGCTCCCTTCTTCTGAGTTTTGCTGAATGATCCCTGCCTGCAGCTGAGAATCAGGCCTAATGGAGTTGTACCATTGTCTTTCATAGAAAGAGGATTTGGCCCCTGGTAATTAAGTCACCTAACTTTCTAGGTAGAGAAATATCAAATAAAAGACCCACTAACATTTTTAAATCTATACATAATTTCTAAAATATTTTAATATATGGCAATTACAGAAGACATGATGATATGCTGTGATGTGCTGCAAAGGTTTTATTAATGTTCAGTTAGGATGACCAGTCTCACTCAGTCATGAATAAGACAGCTACCCCAAATTCACACAGATGAATTTGTGTGAATTCATCCCATACCATATCAGTCACAAGTACTTTCTTCCTCATATATCATAAGCATATATTGACAGCTCGAGAGAGAGAGATAATATTAAATCAACCTTACTCTAAACCTACATTTAAAGTTTTCCAAGCAGTATTTTCAATGTCTTTGGTAAATCAATTGATCCTTTGGGCAGGTCTATACTACCCACCAGATTAGCAGGTAGTGATCGATCTTTCAGGGGTCGATTTACCACATCTAGTCTAGATGCAATAAATCGATCCCCACGCACTCTCCCGTCGACTCCTGTACTCCACCGCCACAAGAGGCGCAGGCAGAGTTGACGGGGGAGCAGCAGCAGTCGACAGCACTGTGAAGACATTACAATAAGTCGATCTAAATATGTTGACTTCAGCTACGCTATTCCCATAGCTGAAGTTGCATATCTTAGGATCAATTCCCCCACCCCCAAGTGTAGACCAGGGCTTTGACAATTAACAATGCACTGCATTTCAATCCTGACTTCATTTTAACAAGACTGATTGTTCTAGCCAAAATGTATAAAGCAAGATTTCAAAAACAAGCTTATTTTACTAAGCTTAATTATTAAATTTTCTCTGACATTTGCAGTTCATTTTTGCTGGTAAGCATTATACATTAATACTTGGAGTTCATGTGGAGTTTAACAATATAATTTCCTATCAGTGAAAAGTACAATGTATGTTGGCAGAAACTAAGTATATGAAGAATTAACAGTTATCAAATTCAAGAGGGAAAATAATTTCTGTTAGAGAGACCATTGCCAGCTGTCACACTTCCTTTTACAGATATGAATTTCTCTTTGTTGGCCATCAGCAGCCTTCAGTACATTGACACTCACTTTCCATTGCGAACAGGACATTCATGCAGGCTCTAGGACCCAGTCCTGTTTCTACTGTAGTCAGAAATGTTGCCATGGACTTCAATGGAAGCAGAATTAGAATCTTAAATAGAGATGGAGGTTTGATAAGCTTTATGTTGCTGCTATGATCATTGTTAATTTGGTTGAGTATATAAAGGAATAAATATTTCCCAGGTCACTAACAGCTTTGATGTTTAGCTGTCAATGGGAATGATTTAAGACTAGTCAGCAGAACATTAACCCTAAGATTGTTATTTTATCTAGGCAGTTTTTAGGAAATGTCAAAGGATGGTCAAAGGTCAAAGAGGCAACCACTATGGCACAAGACTTTTTCAGGTTTTTAAATCAAAATGTCATGGGTGTTTGTATTTTCTAGAGGTGTTGCGGGGGCGGGGGGGAGAGGGAATCCAGCAGAAAATTTGGAAATTGACTGAAAAATCAAAGACTGAAAATTTTCAGTGAAAAAACAAAATACTTTTTGCTGAAAACTGAATTTTTTGAGCTAAAATGAAAAATTTGTATTTGGAAATGCTGCCAATGTGCCTCAGACCTCCATTCTCCACTATACACTGGACCCCTTGGCAAGACTACATCTTCCATGATACACCACAGTTATTCCTGTTGCTGAGTCACCGTGATGCATCATGGGAGATAGTTCAGCTGGGGAACCCAGTATACAGAGGAGAATGGGAGTGTGAGGCACTTGAACTGCAATTCTCATGAGACACCATGTCAGCATTTTCAAATTAAAATATTTGGGTTTTGACTGACTCCTCCGCTTCACCCCATCCCCCCTCCCCCACACTCACTCCCCAGAAAAATCCTGAACAAATCATTTTTAGCTTTAGAGTATTTGGTTTTTCAACATAAATTTTTCCAGAGAAAGTAAACAAACATTTCATGAAACAACAGGTGGGTTTATTTAGGTTTTTGTGTTTTGTTTTGTTTTGTTTTGTTTTGTTTTGTTTTGTTTTGCTCAAAACAGCAATTTTCCATCACAAAACAGTTTCAGCAAAAGAATTCCAACATGCCCAAATATTTTCCCATTTTAGATAACTAGCATTTTGGTCATTCTCTGATAATAAGGAAAGATTTAACTAGTTCAGCCATACCAGAAGGTATCAGATACCACAAATATAGCTATAATACAGTTATCTAGACCTGACCTTTGTAAACCCTCCCCAATTTATTTTCAAAGACTCACCCTGAAATGGGGAGAAACCTGGTTAGTTCAGATGAATTGAAACTCGTCACGAGAGTTCACAGAATCTGGCACTTCATATCACTGAACTATTTTCACTAAGTTTCAATCTTCCATCCAACAGCAGTGGGCAACATTCAAGATACTCAGTGAAAACTGGCTAATCTCTTTGCTATCACATCCACTCACTTGCAGTACACACAAAAAACACCAAAGCTACTGCTCCTGTCACCTCCTCTACCTAGAACAGTTTATGTTCTCTTCTCTGTCAAGCATTCACTCTCTCCTCTCTTCCTTCAAATCCCTATTTAATAGCTACTCTTTCCAAGAATACTACCTATCACCCCTTCCACAGCAGTCTTTCTATCCAGAATTATTGTTTCATAGTGTCTCATTCTTGGTTTATCTGGATCTGCCTTTGATTGTAACTGCTTCAGGATAAGAGAATGTCTTATTATACATTTGTTAACATTAAAAATACAGCATTAGTCAAAAGTTACCACACAAGTGGTGCCTACGATAACACAGTTTCTCTCTATGCTTCAAATAGGAAATAAAATAACAGTGATATCTTAGGTGCCCTTGTGTGCTACATACAAGGCAATGCTGACTTTTTAACAGCAACTACAGTATATTTATAATATAAATATTATATTATATATGCTGTGTAAATATGCAGCTCTATACAAGTGAGTGTTAATCATATCCATAAATGAAAATAGACTGTATGAATAAGGGTTAGGGGAGAGGCTAATAATTTTATTGAGTAGAAGAACAGAATGAAAGAAAAATTGTGCAGACTAACTTTGAAAGAAGATGCAGAGAGAAATAGAGAAAAAAAATCATATGAAATAATATAAGATATAATGTACTGAAAATACAACATATCCCATATGGGCCACCCACTTATCCCTGCTTTGTTTTTGGACTGTTCTTCTATCCCTAATAAGTAGCACACTCTTCCTTTCTTGTTAGGTTTGTAAACTGAATCACCCTGGGAAAAATATCACAAGGTAGATCCTGCAAACCCTTACACATGCATAAGAACTACTCATGTATGTAATGGTTTTCAGGATCAAGCCCAAAGGTTTGACTTACTGTGGGTAAAAAAAAGTTCAGAAATTCAAAATGAGCCCCGCCCTGTATACCTGCAAATATTCCTTGTACACTGACTCAAGTACCACTGTTGATTTCAGTGAGAGTGCTCAAGTAAATAAGGACAATCCAAGGGATCCTTCCAAAACTTGCACACTTGAGTAATTTTACTCAGCTATATAGACCTTTTGAGCTCAATGGAACTATTTGCATGACTAAAACCACTCATGTATCTAAGGGTACATCTACACAGAAAAATAAACCGCACAGCTGCGAGTCTCAGAGCCTGGGTCAACTGACTTGGGCTTGTTCTGTAGCGCTAAAAATAGCAGCCTAGACATTCAGACTCACCTGTCTGAATGTCGCACTTGTCTCACCAGGCTTCAGAGCCGCTCTCCAGCCTGAGCCTGAATGTCTACATTGGTATTCTTTACCCCGTAGCACTAGCCCGAGTCAGTTTGACCCAGGCTCGGAGACTGGCTGCTGTGGGGTTTTTCTGTTTTGTTTCTTATGTGTATCCGTACCCTAAATGTTTGCAGGATTGAGGCATTACAATAAAAGTATTATTTCATCCGTAACTATTGTGACATTGCATTATATATATTCTGCCATGAATGATAGAGAAAGACACTATAATCTGAACAGATGTGCGCCAGAAGGTTGCTAAACTAAAACAAACAACATGGAGGAACATTAGTGTTCCTCTTGTCCCTGCTTTCCCCCTCATTAAGCATAGAACAATAAGGAACTGGTGTCTGATTTTTGTACTAACAGAAAACACTGACAAAGACACAGTTTCACAGAACTTCATTAACAATATTTATTACCTTGCAGGATATAATTGAAGCATGATGCTGTATTTAAATAAGCTGACAAAATGAGCTCCTATAGTTCAAAACAAGCCATGAGAGCCCATACCATTTTTTTCCAAAAGTTATTCGTTTTGTGACTAATATGGCCTAGGCAGAGCAATTTGACTTTTCCACGTCAGATATAATCCGTGGTTTGGGCTTCAGCTCTGCAAACACATCTGAATGTGAGTAACTTCGCAGAGATGAATACTGTATTCTCATTGAACTACAGATGGGAAGTTATTCATGTGTATTAAGAGTTTGCAGAATTGAAGCCTAAGAATGATACAGAAAATACTGGTGGTACTTGTGTTGTATGGATGGTTTCAAGGTATCCTGAATCATCTTTCGCTATTTGCTCTGAAAATAATTAAAGATATCCACATCAATTATTAGCAGTGAGCTCTCTTCAACAGAGGTTTCTCTAATGTAGTCGGAATAGTGCACTTTCTTTAGCTAGAGACAGAATGTCACAGCATGTTGTCACCTAGCACATTCCACCACGATCTATGAAAGGTTACTTTAAAATAGCCCGATCCCCAAACATGATTTGTATAATTTGAGATATTTAGAATATGGAAATATTTCTATCTGTGATATCCTAATTGGTGCTTGGCAACTCTCAACTACCATTAATATCAATGGGAATTATATATCCTTTGCACCACTCAGGATTTGGCCACATTTTTTTGTTGGCTACTAAGTCATTGAGATTTATCTTAATCAGCTAATGGAATCACGTCAGTTTACATAGGTCCTTCAATATGTTTTTGCTGGCCATTGAAATAGCACAAGAATGAGAAATTAAGGCAAACAATTTTATTTGCAGAGGTGTACAAACAGTATTTAGAGCATAATCTAACATCGGGGCCCAGACCTACAGTTTTTACACTTTGAATACAATAGGAGTTTTGCTGTCTAAAGACTAATGGATCAAGCCTTTGGTTTACAAACAAGGGGGAAAACGAAACCTAAATTGAAGCCAAGTTAATTTTATTTCCAGTGAAAACAAGAAGGCAGGGGGGACTCGTTGCCAGTGGGAAAAGAACTAAGTTAATGGGGAAAGAAATATTCCTTTCGAGGTTGCAAGAGAGTATTACAAGCAATGGGGGGTAAAAAATATACAAAAAACAAGTATTTATGAGTGGACCTTTAAAACATTGCTGTTATAAAAATTGTTTTGAATTTGTTACAGATGCCAACAAAATACAAATCTGCCCACATCCTCTTTGGCATTACCTGAGTTTCCCAGCAGGTAGCTCTGACATGTCACTGCTCAAATGTGGTTACATAAAGTAATATAAAAATAATATTTGGCTTTGCTGCAAATGTGCATAATGGAAAGACAAACATTATTAAAAAGACCATCATTTTTAGTGATTAAAATAATCCACAACAGGAAAAAAAATTCTTCCATAACTTTCCAAGTTCCCATTTGTCATAGTATTGCAACAAGAAGCCACGGTAATTTCATTTTTCTTGACTTCTATTAAAAAGATCAATACATATGATTCCAAAGAGTCTCAGCTCATGAAAAGATGGAGCTAGTCTGTAATCACATATGAAAGTATTGGTTGTCATTAGCAGAAAGATTGATTTGTAAAGACAGCAGGCCCAGAGTGAAAGTACTTAAAAATTTCCATTGGGCTATTGCTGAACAACTCTGCCCAGCAACCTTTCACCTTGCAGATAATTAAATACAGATAACGAATTACCATATTAGAAGGAACAATTGCATTGAGGATATTCAATAGATGCCCACTTTAGTAAAGCAATACCAAATTTCTGAATAATGATTTTGTTTCGTGCATAAAACCCTAATGAGCTCTGACAGTACAAAGTCATTTTTCAACATGCATTTAACTCCAATTTGTCAAACAAGATATCCATAAAGTCACCTGAGGTATGAGAAGCTCTAATGGCCTGCAGCATAAACAGTCCAAGTCTTCACTGTCACTTTGCCTGGGAGAATGTGATAAAGTAAGATTTGTGAGCTAAGAACTTTCTAGTGGGAAACATGGGTGATATTCTGGCCCTATTAATGTCTGTGGCAAAAGTCCCATTGTCTTCAATTGGACCAGAATTTCACCCTAGACCTTTTCATGAATTTGCCTAACCAACCCTCGGCTGATTCACCTTGTGTAATGAAAGATCCTCCAGCCCATAGCACAGGAAGAATTGCCAGAGAAGAGCTGAAATAAGGATAGGACTGCAATACATTAGGAGAACTGTGTAAAGAAATCTTCACATTGCTTCCATACATTACCGCCAGTGTTTGACTGGTAAACATTTCATTTGGTGCGTCAAGTCTTCAATCTATTCCACGTATCTAGAAATGTAGTGAGTGTTTATATAAATATGCTTATTTAGTTGAACACAGCCTATTGTGTCCTTGACCCCCTAATACCTGGGGCTCCACCCAGTACAATTATGCTACCAACTCTGGCTGAATACTTTTCCAAACTCAGCTTCCTCCAAACAGTTTTGCATAGTTTGCCCAGGCATGCAGACAAGACCAAACTATGTTCCAGGCACAGGACTTCTGAAACTGAGTACATGCAGGGGGTGAGATTCTGGCTCTAATGAAGTCAATGGTAAAATTCCTATTGACTTCAACTGGTACAAATTTTTACTCATGGTTTTTAGACCCATTCATAACCCCATCCAACCAGTGGTGCTGGAACTACGGGTGCTGGAGGTGCTGTCACACCCCCTCACTTGAAGTAGTAATAACAAATACCAAATACATGGTTTCCATCATCAGCACCATCACTATAAAAATTCTTCCAACACTCCTGCATCCAATTGTTTTAAAAAAGAGTTTAGGGCATGACCATGTTTGAAATGTTTTTAAATATATCCCAAAGTTGTAGTGCAGACAAGGCCTTAGTCCTAGGCTTTTATGAATAAATTATGTCAAAATGTTTAAAACAAGATTGTGAGGCAAGGACAGAGAACATTAAGAGTAGTCTGCAGGCAGGCTAAGACTCTTGTAACACAGGTGGAGGAAGCAAGGAAGAGAAAGAGTGGCCTAATGAGAGAAGGGGAAAGAAGACTAGTATGTAGAAGAAAAAAGAACTTGGTAGCCTTCAAAAGAAAGAGAGACCCAGGGAAAGAGGCAGGGATTTGAAAGGAGAAAGGAGGAGAAACTACTTATTATAACATCCATGACTTTGGATGCTAAGATATCAGCCTAGGAGAGCTGTTTTCAACATTTTCCACAATGTGGCCCTATGTTACAACACAAAAAGTTTTAGGAATAGTTTCCATCTAGTCATAAAAGAACAGGATGGTTGCAATCCCTTGAAACCTCCTCATGACCCCATGAAACCTGTTGGTGACCACAAGTTTCAGAACACATGGTTCTGGACATCACACCATCCTTATAAACCTAGGAATCCTAGAAGCCAAGCTCAGCATTCCACTTACATGAGTGCAGTGTTGGAATAAGCTTTCCACAGAGCTGAGAGCTACTGCATTGTGAGCTTCTTTGATAAATAAAATAAGTTTTAGGGTAAAGATATGAAATTTGGAAAGCTTGTATTGTCAGTAGTTAAGGAAAGGGCACTCTTGGGGTCTTTTCCTGAACATACTGTAACACAAGAAAAGTTATTTTTCTTTATTTTATTGAGACATGGTGAAAGTGTGTGTGTTTTTATGGAAATACCCTAAGGTAGGAATGCTCAGTTTCTTGGTATTTCCTTTAAAAATATCACAAGAAGGGTGTTTTCTTATGTAATTCCAGTGAAGAGGAAAAGGTCTGTAAACGAATTATTACTCTTTCAAAAACTAGAATTATACTTACTTTCCACAATGCCACAGACACTTCCAAAATTGATCTTGTGGAATTATTTTACCTCTATGGAAAAAAAACAAGGGGAGACTCTACGTGATCGTACATCAATGGAGGAATGTTAAGGAGAGTTCTAGTCAGCCATATCCTGTCACAGAAGTACACAGTACTCTGGAATAAGGACTGCTGGCACAAGAGCCACATCCACCAGATTTACCCCAGGAAAAAGTTTCCCTCCACAACGACCAGAACCTACTACCTTTCCCTGCCTGAACTTTGCAAGGAGGCTGGATCATATGAGGGTCACATTGGTTGTAACCCTGGCTCCATTGAAGTCAATGGAAAGTTTTCCATTGATTTCAGTTGAACCAGGATTTCACCCATTATTATTATTACAACAGTTACACAGAAATGTTTGTTTCATCACAACACAACCACCTTAACTCTGGCCCTTGGAATGTTGGGCAGTTTTATGCATTATTTTTATACTGACGTAGGGTATCTAAAACTTTTTCTTAGGAAATTCTGTTAAACTGAAAACATCACACAATATCTTTATCAACTGATGGAGAATTTTTAGTAAAATTCTACAAACAGTACAAATGCCGTTGAAATAGGAAAAGTGGAAAACATGCTGGTCAAATCAGGTATGCAGGTGAACCTATATATTTGAGGCTGATCAATATATCGCATTAGTGTGTATATAGACAATCGTTATGTTTTTCAGAAGGGTTTTGTGTTGAGTTTACATTTGGGATTTACTGATGAAACAAGAGTATATGTCTTAATCAAAGTGGAAGTTCTTGCATTGTGATGAAATGGGTACTTCCTTGTACTTTATAAGACTGACGTGTTTCTTTCTCATGTGGGCAATGTAAGATTTAGGATGGTCTTAATTATTCATTTCGTTGTTTTTAAGTGCTTGGGTTTTGTAAATTACATGATGGGAGAAGTGTATTTATGTCACTAAGCAACATTAACGGGCTTTTGAAACAAAGGTTTTAGGGGGGGAATTTCCCATTGGCTGTATTTTAACATTTTTCATTTTTTCCCCTTTGGAACAGATGACAGGAGGAGCAGGGTACCACATTATTAATTTGAAAACATGACTGGCCATGGAAAGGTTTCCTTAAAGCCCTGCGTTATTAAGCGTTCACCTGCCAGGATACATATTTTCTCAATAGTTAAATTGGCCACACATTCATGCACACAACAGTATTACAACTTTTTTAAAAGATCAACAAGGGCAGTTAAAATCAGTCTCATTGCAACCTTCACTTCAGAAGCTACCAATTCTCCACGACAAACAACAAGCACCTAAAGAGACTAGCTTAGAACCTTGGTCCTATAGCCCCATCCGCCCCCCTGAAAAAACAGGCTTCTACTACTGAGATAAAGGAAGAATTTTATTAGCTTCCAGTTCTAGAAGGGCTGTTATGTTCTTTCTAAACTGCAATCACCCAATAGAATTTAATATACTCTCATATTTTTATATTATATATATATAGTGGTTGATCCCACTCTCAGTGAACTCTATGGGAGAAGGACTGATACCGTAACTCCAAATTGAAATGAATGAGAACCAAGATTGTGCCTAAAGGCTATCAACAAAAATCATTAATAACTTTTGCTTAATTAAAATCAATTCTCTTATAAGCTAGCCAGTGCATAAGTTTTCAAAGATGTAATACCTCAATTACCATTTTAAATGTTTTAGAAACCTCAAAATCAAAACAAAACATTTTGTTCCACTGAAACAAATTTTTTTCAACTTATTCATTTCATTGAAAATAGTTTTATAAAATCATTTTGGGTCAACCTGAAAATATTTTTTGTCCATGTTTTGCTAGGCCACTGGAGCTGAATCCTTCCTTCTCCTCTGCCTGGGTGTTTCTTTTGGCTCTGGGCAGTCTGGGCATTCCAGATGTCTTGTACCCGCACTCCTAGAATCAATATCAATGTGTGTTTCATAAGCTGATGTATCAGAGGTGCTTTAGGTATTCAAAATAAGCTGTACTGTCAAAGGAAGTGTGGAAAGGGGAAGGTATCTCATCACACTTATTCAGTAGTCAGCATTACACCAGTTTCTTTCCTGCTCAATGCAAAAATTCACCCACGATTTTCAAAATAACGAAATATCATGTGGGAAAACTTGCCACTAACTGAGCTTTGTTTATTTGCTTAACACAGAGGAGACTAAAACTTCAGTTCTGCTGACCACAAACTTTAAATAAGTGCCCTTTTCAGGAATCTCTTTGTTCAAATAATTTGGAAGACATCGATATGCATTCCACATTCCAAGTACAGGCAACGGCTGAAGAGGGAAATTGCAGTAAAAACATTTTTCTTTTCATAAAGCAAAGTCGAGGAGGAACATTTATTTAATACATTTGAAAAATCAATATAATTTTAATTTTAAGAAGTCAGAGCCAATGCCAAACCTGTCTTTAAGCAAACTTGATAAGAATTTATGACTCTTTTTTTTCTTTTGGTAAGAAAAATAAAATTAAAATCAGAATTAATTGAATGATTCTCATCCTTGTTTGTGTAGTGGTTGGAAGTTTGATTCAGCATTGTTTGTCCTGATATCTTCTTTTTGCTGTGGGAAATCTTATGTTTATTTAGCTTAGATTTACTATTTGCACATTTTTATGCAAAAAAAAAATACAGAAGAACGATTGTTGCACTAATTTTTGTGGAGGGAAAACAGACAAAAAAGCGTATGCAGTAGAATTACCCTCATGAAAGCATTGTATATTAATACTTAGATTACTTAAACATTCAAATTAATGGAAACAATGGCTTTTGCTGTCTTTTTTAGTAGGAAAACAGATTATTCTCTGCAATGAGAAATCTGTGACTTCTGCATTAATGGGGAAAATAATACTTGAGGTTAGACAACATTGGAAAATAGTTTAATTCTACTGTGTATGGTTCACTGCCCAAAAATTGCAGTGGTCAGATTAGAAAAATGCAGAAAGTAGTACTGGAAATTTATTTCTTTAACCCATCCTAGTCCATCTGATAACTCCCCACAGTTTTGTGATGACTATCTCTTGTACATACTTTTTCCACAAGACTGTATTGTCAGTCTGTTAAAACATTACTTGTCTGTTAACAGTGAGCCAGATCATATCCCATATATCCAAACTCAGAAGAGATCAACTGTACACAGATTTGCCCCAAGCCATGTGAACTGTGTAGAGGGAAGTCAGCCACCCCCATTGCACATTCCCCATACCTGTATATTTGGAGTGGACAGGCTTAGTGCAAGAGACAGAGAGCCAAAGTTGCACATTGGGGAGTACACAGATCTTCCTTCCTTGCCAACCTGCGGGAAATACCTTTGCTGTTGTCATTAATGGTACAAATGAACATAACATTTTCCATGTTTTGGTACGTTCAATCAGACTCTGAACCTTCAAAGCAATTGATGCTTAGAAAGCTATGAGGTAAAATTGATGCTTAGAAAGCTATGAGGTAAAATGATCTTCTGATGTAAATTACTGATGGAGGTGCAAGGCACCAGGGGTGCAAAACTTTGAGTCACAATCTCCCTCCCATATTGCTCATGGCACAACAACACGCTGCCCCTTACTCTGTTCTCATGGGGAAGCCGTGGCTTAGCTCCTCCTTAGGACAGTGACTTTTCATTTGCAAGATTAAAATCAATTGGTTTGATTTTTTGTTTTTAATTTTAAATATTGAACTACACAATGACAACTATCATGTCTCTATAAAATCAACATTAGTCTTTAACATAGCATCAGGTCAGAGAAAATGTAATCAACAGTGACCATGGAAGTGGCTTCCAAATATATACACAGCTGCATTTGAAAGACACTATAGGAGCCATATTTGACTATAGTAAAAGGAGGCAAAATGAACGATATGAAGTCTCTGATTTCCAAGAGTCCACATCTTATTGCACCAAAACATGTATTATAATAAGAACAATAAACAAAAGGGACAATGCACTTTCAGTGAAAAATAGATTTCTATCAAAGTATCCTTTGCTTTGAAACAGATGCAGTGGATCCAGAATACATCGTACATATATATGCACAAGAGAAGATAATTTTGCTAGAGCTAGTGAAATCTTTCTGCTGTAAAGCTGAAAATCAGCTTTATCAGACTGCAGTTGCAGCGTCTGTCTGTTTTATTAGAAATTTGAACACCAGTGATCTAGGCCCTTCAGTATTTTAAGAGCTCGCTTTCATTTGCAGTAATGCCAAAGCCAGTCTATAATGAAGTGGTTGTAAATATGGTACTAGTGTCCCACAGCATATAACAACACTTCAGATGGCTAAAAAGTCTATGGGCCAAAAGGAACAGTGAAACTATGATACCACTTGAAATCTGATTTTGTGCATGTGTGTTGTGTTTGCATAGGGCACATTTTGTTCATGTCGAGGCATAAGCATGAGAAGGATTTTGAGGGGTTTGAACCAAAAGGTTTGAGCCCCAAAAGAACATATTGAACTGTTTTACTTATTTGTTGAGCAAGAAAGTAGCGTAGGTTGAACTCCAAGAACATCTTTAAGTGCCTTTTTCTCTTCAGTCTCAAGCTCTCCATGGGCAGGAAAGTTTGGCTAATTTGTTAGGTTTATATTTTCACAGTTAGCTTGTTTATCAATCCTTACATTTAAATATTTACATTCATAAAGGAATGAATTGCCCTAAAGCAGACACACCACAGTGGGGAGAGGGTGTATGGAAGAATATCGCAGCCAAAGAAGGGAAATAGAGATGGGCTGTCTGGGATCACATGAGGTTTACTGGCTTGTGGCAGGCAGGAGATTAACGCCAACATGTCCATTACACCTTAACAAGAGCGGGCTGGTGGAGCCAAAACTGAACCCCTTATGCAGCCAGCAGAACTAGCCAGGTGTGAGAATAGTGGTATGTGAGAATAACAATATTGCAAAATTGAAATAATACAATTCTGATACAAACATATTGATGGTGAATATTTCTAAGTGACACAGTATTGGTTATGAATTAATCTTTATTTAGACTGTAAGGCCTTTGGGGAAGGGACTGGCTTTTTGTTCTGTGTTTGTACAGCATCTACCACAAAGAGGCCCAGGTCCATATATTGGGCTGCTACATGCTACCGCAATACAGACAACAAATAATAATAATACTATGCTTTACTTTCTGGAGACTCTTTGCTGAAGCGCTCTTTTAGAGACAGAATTCTGTTGGAGGCTATGCAAATATGGATAGTATACTGTATGTTAAAAAATTAGGTTAGTTTACACAAAATCTCATAACTTGGCAAGGAAAAAGTCAGAAAATTTGCATCAGATGCCTGTGTTTTTTTCATTTGTATCCAGTTACTATAAATATTTTAAAACTCTGTTCTTCTAAGGCTCTGTTTTTCTCTCTAGGTTCCAGAGACAGACATACTGAATACAATAAGTGCTTACTCACAGAAGCAGTCCCTACTCATATGAGTAGCCTCCTTGACCTCAGTGGAATTACTCATGTGTACAAGTGCAAGTCCTTTCAATAAGGTTTGAAGGTTCAGGTGTTATGTTGTGTTCAAACAGTTCATATTGTCACCAGGATCCCTGAATTAAAATTTCACCTTTCTACCCTAATTGGATACCACTTACTTTTCCTGTAAAAAAGCTCCTCTCTCAATGTAAATTTTTGAAAATATAGGAGAAAAGCTGGGTCTGTGTATTTGAAAGCTGCAGATTGGCATTGATGCTCTCTATATATACAGTGTGAACATGCACATGTGTGCGTGTTATAATGTGTCTCAAGGTTCTAATGCGTTGCCAAGCTTATATGTCAAGTGACTTTGAAATTTGTGAAAGCAGGCAGATTTTTACAGCCCTTAATGTGATATAATAGCATGGATTTTAAGGATGTCAGCCCTTTTGGTGCGATTTAATACAGGCCGTTTAAAAGGAGAAATAGGAAATCTATGTGAACAGTTCCTAGCTGTCAGCTCTAATTTGCAATGACAGCCCACGACATGGGCAGCTAGCAGTGTTATTGAGCAGCTTTGACGGCCTCAGAAAAGGTTTGATTTGAATGTGCCTGGTCTATCTGTCTCCCTTCAAAAGCTGCTGGTAAAGTTATCCTATTCGTAAGCTCTTCTGGCCTAAAATGAAGAGAGAGAAAACTGCAGCCTAAGTTACAGTATATAAAGTTAATGCAAGTTCATAAAAGCTCTAAGTCAGGAGAGACTTTGAATGCTTGAATTCAACAAACTTTTTCACTGACATGGGAGTCCCCCTTCCACAACACTGAGGTGCTGAAAATAAGAAATATCTATCCAAGTGATTTCTACCCATTGCAGCATACGGTATTTCTATTGCATCCATTAGACGTATTGTATTCCTTAGGGCTGTCTGAATAACTTAATATTTGGTTCAAGTGCAGGTCCAAATAAACCCCCAAAAAATATTTTAACAAATTTTTTGGGGTCAATGCAAAAAGGAAATGCTTTGAAATTTATGACAAACTGAAAGGTTGAAAAAAAAACTTTGTTTACATCAACAGAAAAGTTTCTGTCAACTCAAAACTAAATGTCTCATTTCAATTTTGAGGTTTTTAAATGTTTATAAATTTATGTAGAGTAACATTCAGATAAATTCTGAAATGAAGCATTTTGCCAAAATGAAATGTCAAAAGGGTGGGTTTTGGTTTTGTTTTATTTGAGGAAGTTGTGGGGGAAGAATGCTGAACCAACCCTTTCTACACTTCCAAAATTGTTTTTCTCTCCCCCATCCCCTCCACCACGAAACAATTCACCAAAACTGATGTGAATTTGTAAAATGTTTCAGTCACCTGAATCTGTATTTTCTGGCAGAAAAGTTTTCACAAACAAAATGTCACCTGGTTTTAGAATTTCTGTTGAATCCTTTGTAGTGTATTGTACCTATTTATTCCTTAAATCTGAAAGAACGTCTGAAATATCTGGGCCCCGTTCTCCTACTGTTGTCTATGAGCAGCTCCCATTAATTTCCTAAATAAAAAAACTAAGTTCTCCTTTCTTAATGTATAGTAAGAAATTAATTCCCTATAATGCACTGATCAGCATTGGTTTTTTAACTATTTATTTATGAGGTTTTAACAAGTTTACAAGTCCTGGCCATGTTAATATTAGAAACAAAACAACACCACTTAGCTTTTGTTTGAAGAGATATTATATAGGAATATCGTCATTGGATGTTTTTATGTAACAGAGTGTTGCCGTATTACAGAGTGAGCATCATTACAACACCAATATTGTTTTTAGTGACTATTAAATTGAGTAAAATTCTAAATGTATATAATTAACAGATCAGATATATCTATCAATTGTTAATATTCAAAAAATATTTTAAATATATTATTTGAACCAGCGGGTGTGCTGGGTTTTTTTGCAGGTGAATGTACTTTGAATACTAAAAAACTCTGATCATTATTTTTATATAAACATAGAACACAGTACAATCCATCCTCTTCCCTTTCTTAAGTAGCACTGTAATACTGTACTGTTCCTTCTCCATTAGTTACCACCTGCCACCAGTAACTTTAGACTCAGCCTTTGGCATGCCTTATAAACAGCAATACACTTACACAATTGGATGCCCGTGCAGTAATTCAATC